>JAVTVY010049728.1:0-22651 GCA_036873755.1 Hanleya hanleyi | reverse complement strand
TTTATAACAACATGGAGATCATAAGTGAGGAATATAGTAAAATTCAGGATTAATAATATCAGATAATCGGCATCTATGATTTCCTTTGATTTATGAATTTTTGGGTGCCCATATATTTGACTAGATTTCGATTCAAATTTCAACTTCCTTTTATGATTTTGTTAGTCCGTGTCCTGACCATCACATTTGAGGAAGCCATGCTTCGGCTCACGCCATGTGGGTAATTAAATATAACTCGGTTTCGTCAAATGTTCTACAGCAGCGACGAAACTTGCAGTTCTGTGTGAACTTTGAAGACAAGAAAGTCAGCTCAGATTGTACCAAGCTTTGATACATTGCACCCTGAAATTTCAGAGCACCTTTTACCAGAGAGAATGGAATAACCTCGTTGAAACGTCTTGAAGCACATTTGAATGAGGTGAGTGAGTAGTAGGGTTTAACGTCGTTTTCAGCCTTGTTTCAGTCATATCACGACGGTGCCTACATGTGCCAGAACACGAGAGTGCTCACAGTTCCTATTACCCTGGACACTGATCAGCCCAGCCAGTACAGCACCCGGTCACCCATCCAAGTATTGACCGAGCTTAACGTTGCTTAACTTCGGTGATCTGACGATAATGAATCTATCGAAGTCAGTAAGAAGACTTCAAATGAGACGACGGGACAGTCCTTCTGTAAACCTCTATTCCACTGCCTCGGTTTCATTAAACATTATATTGGCATCAGATGGACGAAATGCTACACTGATTGCTTATTTATCGACAAAAAGAAATATCGAGAAATATAATAATTATTCATATACTGTTTTAGAGGGAGGGAGGGAATTTGGCTTAATGTCACACTCAAGTTTGTTTCACTCATATGGTGACAGTTAGGTTGGTGGAGGAAGCCGGAGTACCCGGAGAGAACCACCGCCCTTCGGCAAGTAACTGACAAACTTTCACACATGGACCTACTGTTTTAGACTCATACCTGGGATCTTCAATAATGCTACAAACTCTTTTCCATTTAAGGGTAATTTAATGCACGAGCTTTCGACCCTCTTGAACTTGGAGTAATCAACATATTCGACATTTGTATATTATAAATTTCAAATTAGTTTATGTTATCTTGATGAAGGCCCCGACAGGAGGGTCAAATGCTCATGCATTAAATTGCGTTTACATGGAGAAGCTCCGAGTTTGTAATATTAAAATATTTATTACAATTGGCCAGTTTGCATTACACCAACACGACTCAAGTCTCCACTATAAGAATGTCTTCGAAGTGTTCCACGTTGTGACAAAGTCGCTGTCATCCATCCCAAATAGAGTTGAAACAATTTGCGCAGATGCATGTATGAATATGATAAATCTATATTATTTTTTTTGGTAACTAGATCATATTGTCATTTCCAATGAACCTAACTTAGTAATGTTACAAAAACAAAATGTAGAATCAACCATGAAATTCTTGTTATTGTTCAGAGTATGTATTAGATCATATTGCATGTCATCTCGATGATAACATGCATACTGTATATACAGATAGACTTACTGGCGAGGAACTGGAACAAACACACCAAACTTGGCCAATCCTTAAAAGAGTGAGCTTTAACAACAGACAACCATAGTAGAACGTTTCCCGGTATAGCTAATAAGAAGATCAGAGCATACAACATCTTGTAGCCTAACCCAACCAAAAGCAATGGACCGACAACGGCCAGAACTGCAGCACCAGTGTTTGCAGAAGCCACGAACTCCACTGAAACAGAGTAAGCAAATTTGTGTATTTGTCATGTTGAGATCGTACCTGTCACGCTCATTTGGATATAGAAATGCAATATTTATTCACACGGATGAAATGTTTTTATTTAAAAAATAGATACAGAGATATTGATACAACAGTAGAGGGAAAATATGACTCCGCCACAAAATCGTTCTCTTGTCCACCAGTCGCTCTCGCATACTGAAGATAAAGTTATTACCCTTCAAGTCTGTTTAGCATGCAATAGCAAGCGTCAGATCCCATATTCAATGTTCAGTAGTCGTCTATAAAAGAATGGCCGCCTGAATAATCGACAGGCAAATTTCGTTTGACAGTACCAACTCGCGCTGTGTATGAAATAAAACGAGACCGCTCGTCTGCGTCCAATCTCTCATCTTCCAAAACGTGGCTCTATCACACGAACTGCAATTTCATGCGAAAATCTCCCACCTATTTGTGGAAAAGGAGCGATAGGTTACTAGTACACATGTGCCTGAACGTCAAGTAGTACATGTGTAAACATGGATATAGGGACCTAAACCTTGATGACGTTTTATATCTCTTAAATCACGTGATAAATTGTGCATTCATTCATCTGCATGTTGGGTGATAACGTATCCAGAAATCTAGCATCGCTCATATAACCCGAAACTAATTAAAAAGTCAACACACAGCCAGGGTACATGTGCCACAAGTCGTGAAGTCCTTTATGTAACCCGATACACCAAATTAAAGCTTGCTTTTCCGACTGTGTCAATCCAGGTACCTCGCGCTGGCAATTAAATTGATGTCATGTTATACGAGGGAAGTGACAGTTTAATTGCATCGCATTATGATCCCCACCTTCCATTTAATTGTCATGGATGGTGAGGGCCTACATTCATTGCATCAAGGGATACAAGTGGGATAAGACGTCATCAGGTTTCAGGGTCATTGTCATATCATTGGAACTACATGTACAATATTATCATATATGACATTGTTGGCAACATAACATAAATACATGATGAGTGAAGTTACAGGGGCCAACTTGTTCCCTCTCCCCCTCTCCTGCTCGCTGGAGCGCTCTATATCACCGTAGCAACGACTATCAATCAGAGGTTTGTGTCAGAGAAGTGGAGAAAGTCCAACTTTGAATACGACGAGGACGATAGGTAAGAGAAAGACACTGCCGCAGCACCTACAACATTTCCTACTCCCAGTCGGGATAGTCGAAATAGACGAATTCGAGGATCCAGGGGTCAACAGTACCTCGTCAAAGGCGACTGTCAGGAAACAGGACAGTGTGCCTTTGGCCCAGGCTGCTACTCGGCGACCAGCTTTCCACAACCAAAGCCTCTTATCAGTGTGGGTAATAAAGAGGGCGGTCTGATTTCCTTGAAGCCAAGGGTTATTGCCAAATGTTGAGTAGTGGACGACAGCCTTTTAGATAGCGCTGATATTTTCCACGTGCACGTTGGAGGGCGTATCGGGTTCATGACGAACTATTTGGATTGAAACTCGAATACCCGTTAGTTAAAGATGTAATCAGCCTCAAATCTGGGCTGAAATCAATGTCTCTCAAACTCAGCGAAAGTGACATATGTTACAACAGGTATAAAATGAAACACATTTGACCACAAAAAACTAAACTTGTTTCTACCATTCACGAGAAAATGGAAGGAATTGATCTTTAAAAATAAACGGCATGGCATGCCGTTTATTTTTCCACGGTCGTGTCAACAAGCGGTCGTGTCAACATTCTACCAACGTATGCTGTGGGACATTACCGAACCGTAGGCACGAGCCATGACGTTGTCCCATGGATGCAGCTGTGCAGCATTCAAATTCGTGAGCGTCGCTACGTCACTCATACGTCACGCAGTGACGTCATTTTCCTGTCCGCGTACAACACGCACTCAATGGCGAGACAGAAAAGCCGTCGAAGCGGGCAGAGTTACAAATTTCTCTGACACGATATTCTTGCATTCGTTGTACATGTCGATCTCACTATCATCAAATATAATACATATGATGCTTTGGTAATCTTTAATGCTGAAAAAACGCACAGGGGAGAGTTTACAAAATCCATCCATTTTAATGCTGATTGCATCTTTAACATTTGGTCACCAATCGATTCAGAGCAATGTTTTGTTAGCATAACGCCTCAAGAGGGAGTAACTAACTGAACGAAAGTTGTTGGAATTACAATAATGGAAAACGTGTTATGGACCCGTATCCAGGTCATTTAGCCGCTACATCAAGAGGGGTGATACAATTTAACAAATTGTCATTCACGGGAGGTTGATCGGTTAGGTAGGTAGAACAATGGACGGTGAAGTGTTTAGTTAAACCCCACTCCTATCAAATATGATGCATTATGCTAGTGCCTGGAAATTTATCCAGATAAACATTGTTTATCTCTGCATAATACAGGTTCCTTACAAACTCATGGAATATCCGTGCAGTTTGGCACTACCCAGAGAGAGCTCTGGCTGGGGTGACTGGCCCATTTGATACAGCCCCATACATTTTCATAGTGCGCAAGATGATCCAGGGTTTGATAAGATTAACCCGTCGGAAACATGCTAGATGTAAGAAACCAAAGACTTTGATGGGAATCGAACTCACATCGTCTATGACACTAGCCCCTTGACGCTTTAACCACCTAGGACAGGTGATATAACCACCATGACTACATCGTCTATGACACCAGCCACCTGGCTCTCTAACCGCCTAGGACAGGTGCAATAACTATCATGACTACATCGTCTATGATACTAATCTCTTGGACCTCTTACCACCTGGGACAGACGCTCTAACCACCAAGGCTACATTGTCTAGGACACCAGCCGCCTGGCTCTCTAACCACCTAGGACTAGGGTGCTATAACCACCATGTCTACATCGTCTATGATACCAGCCGCCTGGCTCTCCAACCACCTAGGACAGGTGCTATAACCACAATGTCTACATCGTCTATGAAACCAGCGTCAGGACTATCTGACCACCTACGTCAGCTGCTATAACCACCATGACTACTTCGTCTATGGCACCAGTCCCCAGGCTCTCTAACCACCTAGGACAGGTGCTATAACCGCCATGTCTACATCGTCTATGACTTCAGCCGCCTGGCTGTCTACACCATGACCACATAGTCTATGATACCAGCCGCCTGGCTCTCCAACCACCTAGTGCAGGTGCTATAACCACCATGACAACATCGTCTATGGTACCAGTCGCCAGACTCTCTAACCACCTCGGACAGGCGCTATAACCACCAAGACCACATCGTCCCTATGTACCCGACTTTACAGAATGCCGACTCGACTGTGCAGATCCAGATCCAGATCCACAGTCCACAAAAACACAATACTACATATACATTAATATAAAGACAATGTGAAAAGACCTGGCCTCGGGTTAAATGGCCACCAGCAGAATATCTGCAAATACAGACAATAAGTAACTCAAAGATTGGCTATGATGGAAATCGAATCCACTTCGTCTATGACTCCGGCCACCTGGCCATACAGGACAGGCGCTCTACCAACCACGGCCAGATCGCCTCTCATTACAAAGTACCAGTTGTTCCCCCTCCAGTTTTGCTGTCGATGTCAGTGCTGCCTGGATCCTGTGGATCTGGTTTATTGTTTTATTGCGATGGATATACACTGGCCTATATTTTCGTTACTGGCTGATAACTGAACTGGACATTGCCTACCCCTACTATTTCGGACATTTAACTGGATAGTAACCCACCCCCGTTAATAATTGAGAAGTGATAAATTGAAGCGCGAAATTAACCTAAGCATATCGGAAACGGGGGATCGTGTTACATGTATTTGCCCTTTAGCGGCAATGGCAAATTATATCAACCTGGATGCTAGGAGAAATGTAAAAACTAATATTCCGTACTGGCAATGTAA
Organism: Hanleya hanleyi; assembly: GCA_036873755.1. Lineage (NCBI taxonomy): Eukaryota > Metazoa > Mollusca > Polyplacophora > Lepidopleurida > Hanleyidae > Hanleya > Hanleya hanleyi. The sequence goes on along the minus strand of JAVTVY010049728.1, from coordinate 16,998 downwards.
GGGCTCTCCACTCACCAGGCACCACCTGCTGCAATTCTGAACAAAGATTCCGCGATTTGGGGGATATGGACGGCAGTGTATACATCATTGTTTCTGGAAGGAATATTAAGGTGGCCCTCTACAGTTTCATAGCAATGGCCCGGCCTAATTTCATAATCCGATAGACTGTCCGTGTTCTGCTAAATCATAATTCTTTTTGCCTTCTTAATAGCTTATATCTATAATACCTTCCTGTTCAGCATTATCAACGCTGCAAACGAGCATATACAGATCGATGACTGGCTTCGTCTACACGGAGATCGGGGTCATAGAGTAAAATCTTTCCTGCTTCAGTTATGTCCCTTGGGTGTGCCTAAAAATCGGGACTCATTTAAGGAGAGAAAAACTAATAAAACACGGACAGGTTGACCCCCACTATTTTAGCCTTTTTAAGTTGGTACCGGACCTGGGAACATGAGAAAGAATTTTTTCTTCGTCAATTTTCCCCACCTCTTGCATATCGCTACAATTTCTTACCTGTATATGGTAGGATTTTGGTGATGGACTGTTAGTCCCCGAGGCCCGTCTTTTGTACATGTCACTCGACAAATATATGACGGTTTATTGTTTCGGTGGGAAATTTAAGCCGTACGACGTCGGACATTACAGGTTAGTTTTTCCAGGTTTCTTGCATTTACCAGGTTACTTCATGTTAAGGCGTTTACTCCATCAGACGTCCATGATGCTCATCCATTAACATCAGATGAGTTGCTTGAGCTGATCTATCATCACAGCTCCCGAGCTAGCGTATCAGAATCCGCTTAAGCCGGTGCTAGGGGCTGTGTGGATACTTCATAATCTCCACATGAACAGCTACAATAAAAGCGCGGCGGAGATACTAAGGCTACGTCCGAGACTCGGGTCTGAATGTTAGGTGTCGACGAATACTTTCCTGTAGAGTCATATGGTTGCTTTTTAGTTGCCAGACGTCAATTTTTCCCACGTCTTGCACATCGCTCCAATTTGATTGAAATCGCTCTTACAGATTTTTCTGGAAATTGAGCCGAATTTGACCATTTTTCGACATTATAAGGGGTTTTCTTGGAAAAAAAATGAAGCAATCTTGGAGGGGAATGTTCGAGATTCATCTTTCTATAACATATCAGTGCTGTTTCTTAAAATAATAGTGTAATCATGCTTTTCAGAAAATATATACATATAAGTGATTTGGGTTGAAGATTTTACGACAGTTGGTGACCGAAAAGCGGACCCATGGTCTATTCATTGCCGAATAAAATAATCCCTGGAGTGCACCCTAAGATAATTCATCATTAAAAATTCAACGTTTTCATTTCTACATCCGCATACCTCATCAGCTAGTGTAGATTTGTTTACTTAAAATCTGTTTACTATTTTCCATTTATGTATAACATTGTTTTTTCTCTCTGCAGATCCCAAAGATAACCCATAGAATAGCGGAAGAATATACAGTTCTGCACAGAATCCTCTGTATTCTAGTCTACATGTGAGAGGCCGAGAGATGTCATTCATCTGCTTGACGTTGACGCGAGTGGACGTCTTTTTCAGTAGCTCTCCAAAGTAGCAATTTGTGTCTGACTTACTGAGAATAATTCAATCGTTTTGCGGACTTGGATAACGTTTTGGATTGACATAAGTCTTCAAGTGGACTCATTGGCTGGTTTTTGACTGGCTTTCACCGGCGTCATTACTTTTCGCCTAAAAACTACGCCTGGATTTGGATGGAATCGGAGTGAATTTACATGAATTTGAATTGTTTGAATGAACTGATTGCTGAATTGCCAGTGTATTAGCTCAGCCGTTTGGACTATATCAACTAAGACCGTCTTCAACTTCGACGAAGTAGACAACATCGTACTGAACCGTCTTTTCAAGCAATGGAACAACACATATAGCCATTGGAACGTATGTAAATCCAAAGTGTTTGACTTCGGCGCAATTCCATAATTGATGTACTCAACTTTAAACTAACATTGATTTCTTGCACTTATGGTGACATTGATAATTTGTCTATTTCGGGAATGTATCTGTCAACATAACGCAACGTTACTGCACGCCTTGCAAATTGACGTCAAACTTGTGACGTAATATTCGACGTCCCAGAAAACGAAGTGGAATTATTTCAACGTCACCTTCGGTTTTGATTTTCTGTATATGATAACGTCTGGTCAATTTGTTGGCCAGTAGCTGATCATGACTTGTCATGTAATGGCAATACTCATCGTTCTGATGAGCGCCTAAGACCTTTCTTCACTGTTTGTGTTCGTGTAAGAACTTACTGTAGCTCGTCCTTTGTATTCTCAACATTACAACACATATAAGGGAAGTGGGAAGAGGTGCCGACATACTGACTGCGTCACATGACTTCACAGAATAGTCTTCTGGTTAACTTATTCTAAAGCACATACCAAGAATCTAACGATTCGTGATATGTGTTGTACGCCGAGCGACTCGCTCAATATCAACAACTACAACACCAGTGAATGAACTGCGATCACGTACCAATATTCTGCGTGGCTCTATATCACGGAAGGCATCAGAATCCCAGAAATACACTTTGAACTTGGCCAAAGCCATAAAAAATAAGCTCTCCACCTGGAACAATCAGTTAAGAAATATTGGAGTGAAAAATGCAGGGAAAACAGCTGTCATTCCAATGGGTGCCCGTCATTTCGAACATTTCCGCCGTCATCTTCACGGTAGATACTGGGAATCTCCAACTGATGAAGCATTTGATATTGCCTGGACTGAAGTCGAAGATCTCAACAAGTCGAAGACAAAATAAAAATCAGACGGGGCGATAAAGCATCAAATAAGGAGAAGGCTCAACTTATGATCCATGTGTATCGGGCAACTAACAAATTCATGGTCCAAGGCACGGAAACGGTGGTATCCTGGTAGCTAGACGCGGAATTTCCACTGTTACTTAAACTTTTGGCTGCAGCGAGTGACACCCCTCATATTAATTCCAAGTCTTCAACAACATCATCCCTGTCAAATAACAAGTTACTCAAACGCTACTGCCCGGAGTTCACCTTCTATACATGCACCTGCTACGAGCCCCACCTTCCTGTCCTACGCCACCCTAACTTGAGGTGATTGTACATCACCTGATACTGGTGAAGCTAGCTCTGACAGTCACAGTAGTACCACTGTAGTTCAGCCACACCCACAGTGCGCCTCACAGACAGATCCAATTGATCAAGTAACTCCTGACTCTCCGCCGGTGGAAGTGTCACATAACAGCTCAGCTCCCACTGCTACAAACAAATCCGGCGCTACTTAATCTTTAACGAAATCCCAGGCTCAGCGAAAAATTCTGCGTCAAATGAAACGTCGCCCATCCTTCTCTCCTTCCTCCATTGGTGTGATGAAGGATATCCTTCAAGTCATGCAAACTGACTTAATAGACACACAAATGTCTGTAGATGAACACAAAGAATTCTGTTTGCCTTTAATAAAATACGTGCAGACTCAGATGACAAATAGAGAAAAGCTGCTCAACCAACAATTACAAGCGTCTGGTCCGTCATTCATAGTTCAGCCGTCGTCCATTAGAGAATATCCGCGTCCATTATCCAAAGACCTATTCCATATTCCATATAACAGTATTAGCACTAAATTCAAAAAGACAATCATAGTATACATAAACATATGCTTGTTTCCTGCAAGAGAGAAGCGGTGATGCCGGCAAGACATCATGATGTTCCAAAAATATCAAATCCGTATCGCTGATCGGTATTCTCAATCCATAATATTCGTTGTAAAGTCGTCATCTAAAGAATGATGTATCTCAGTCACGCTTTGATTGTGACTGTTCATATTAGTACCATGAGGATCTTGAAGTACATGGGTTCATACGGCCCCTAGCCCGGAAGACGAAATTTGATGCACAGTCTGTCAGAACGGAGCAATTAGAAAAGACAGTCAAGTCATTAGCAGAAGAACTCAACAAGCGGAGAGCTGTAAACGCGCGTAAAAGCACAAATTTTAAACCTTTGAAATCTGCCGTTACAGTAGAGGCTTCAACTAATCCTCCGTGTGTTAACTCTCCAATAGGCAAACATAACGGAGAGTGCAACCAGATGCTTGTTAATTCCGGTCGTCAAACACAATCCGAATCACCAATAAATCAGCACGAAGAAATCCCTGGGGTATAAAAGACGAGGAGCTAGGTTGGAGACAAGACCCCCACCGAGTGAAGTTCACCCAATCCCTGTGCTAATCAGGCAGCCTCCAGGAACTGATCTCCCAACAAGCCAGCCAATCGAGACCGAAATGCCAACCATTCAATCAAGAGACAAGAAACAAGAAACACCGCTCATATGGTCTGAAACTAACACCATCATAGTAGGTGATTCCACTATTCGGGGAATGCATGAAACAAAAATGTGTTCTGGCATCTACGACAGAGTGCATGTGATTTCAGTGTCCGGTCAGACAATGTCTGGTTTGACAATGTCTGGTTTGTATTTGTGGACTCGGTCTCAGCCAATCAATATGACTGTTCGCCGCATAGCCATCCATGTTGGTATAAATGATGCCAAACATTTTTCCATACCAACGGAGTCACAGGTAAAAAAAGTTGATTAAGAAACTCAGAATAACATTCCCTCACGCTCAACTGACAAATTCCTCGATTATTCACCAAAAGGCCACAGGCAAATTAATTAACAACTTCATACTTTAAACCAGATACTACAGTCTTGTGTTTCCAGGAATGGTTTAAAGTTTCTAAACCACACGAGTTTCTTTTGTACAGACTCAGGCGCCCCAAAGAAGAGAAGTTTGCGAACTTAATTCACCCAAGTACTCTGGGCACCAGCATTCCCGCCAAGAATATAAAGTGGCCTGACCGAGTGTGGAATGCTATTGAAAACCAGCCATCAGTCCATCTACAATCAAATAAGGTTACAAGGAAAACATTATCAAGTGAAAAGTTTACTGTATTCTCTCCAGTCCCTATGTCTATACCACAATCTAATGGATATGTACACCAATGGTCCCCACCCGTGGCGAGCACGGTTATCACATGGAGTGGCTTGTATCCACAGAGTAACTATCGTGTTTCCAAACTGGTGTCTCCTCAGCCTTCATCACAGGCTTCCAACCTGTACACGTACAACAATCCTGCTGGCATACAAGGGAATATGTATTCCCAACTGAAGTCTCCTCGGCATTTATCGCAGGCACCAACAGCACGTACGTCCGACAATCCTACTGACATACAAGGGAATAAGTGTTCTAACTACTCGGCATGCCATTTTACACCCGTCGATAATTATGTACAGTCTAATGCTCAGCGGAATATTACACAGTTTCAAATACCCATTGCACCTTCCAGTTATTCGAATACGCCAGCTCCATTCTGTGCTGTTGGTACTGTCGGTTCCAACCCTGTGAATGACTTGAACTCCGCCAATTCTTTGGCCATGCTGAAGCACTATCTGCTCCAAGCTGTTGGAGCTTTGGACAACTGCTGAGTGCTCTCACAGTTATATCACTATGTACACTATTCTGATGTGACAACGATGTGTGTCGTGCCAATGAATTCGTTATCTTTAATTACTTTACACATTCAGTGGGATATACAATCGATCTCTTCCGTCGATCTGAGCTTAATATTGTTCACTCTAACTTTGGGCACATTAATAATTGAATGTTTTCTATGGAATATCATGAATAATTTAAGATGTAATGTAATGTGTTATTGTTATAATGTACGTGTACGTATAATTTACTAGAATTTATTATCATTTATGAATAGGTCTGGGCGCTCCCAGATGGAGACCTGCATTGTCATAAGGTTCAACCATCATGTCGCCACCAAGTAGGGATATGTATATTAAGTATACATGCTGGAATGTTTCCGGTTTAGTGTCAAAATTAGATGATAGGGATTTCCTGTCCTGTATTGACAAGTATAATTTCATTAGTATACTTGAATCCTGGCATAGCGAGAAAACCAAAGATAAATTAGAGATATCTTGTTACAAGGTTTATGAGACTGCTGAACCGATTCAAGAGAGGAAGGGGGGGGTAGGGTTTTATGTGAAGATAGATTTGAAGAAGTGTGTTACTCTTATTAAATCGGTTTACCTGTTAGTAGTTAAAGTCAGAAAATCTCTGTTTGGTTTTGACAAAGATATCATAAGTACTGTGTATATCTCACCTATTAACTCTCCGTACTGGAACAATCACGTTTGTGACCCTGTACGTGATATGACCCTGTACGTGATAACTACATAGATTCAGTACTGTTTGATATACACTTCTTGGGAGGGGATTTCAATGCCCGCACTGGAAGCTTAACTGACATTATTGCTCAAGACAATGATCAACATATTCCCTTACCAGATGTACATGTATATACTATTGACTCTGTAACTCCACGACATAATTCCAATACGAAATCTAATACTTTCGGAAGGCAACTTATTGATATGTGTATTATGGTGCAACTTAGAATCCTCAGTGGCCGGTCAAAGGGTGATTATTTTGGTGCCTTCACCTCTTACCAGTATAGTGGGACCAGCGTTGTTGATTACATACTACTCTCTGAAACTTTAGTTGTTTATTGTGACTGCGTCCGTCCACGGAGTTATTTTCTCGATCATTGTCAGCTCACTTCAGAGCTGAAATGCCCCAATCTTAAGCCAGATAAATGCAAGTATGAGTATGAAGCCCCAAAAGGGAAACTCAAATGGGTAGACGGTAGTCATACTTTAGCAGTTAACGCTTTATCTTAATCAGACATAGCCACCTCTCTAAACAGCTTCATTATGAATACACATCATCAAGATAATGTCAATATTACTGCACATGATAAGCAACATATACTCAATAGTGTTGCATCACGTTCACTACAACAATTCAGGTTCGTAGTTTTACTAAAACATCAAAAAACGAAAATGGTTTGATCAAGACTGTGCAGAACATAAAAAACTATGATGAAAGCTTTGAAAGACCTGAAACCCCACTCATCTTCCCCTCAAGCTATACATGCATTTTATAGTGCCAAAAAGATATACAAAAGACTTGTCAAATTCAAAGAAAGAACTGTTTACAAGAAATTGCTGTCAAAACTTGATGATTTACAAGATAGCAATCCTAAAGAATATTGGCACCTTTTTAATCAACTTCGCACAACTACAAGTACAAATCAGTTAGACCCTGACGAATGCTATGAACATTTTTGTCAGGTAGGTACAGGCTCTAATGGAACCCTTGAATTTTCTAATGTTGATCCTTTACAAACTCATGTAGAACTCAATAATAACAATAATAGAACTTAGAGCTGCAATTAAGATCCTAAAATCTAGAAAGTCATCCGGCAAAGATGGCCTCCCAAATGAACTCATAAAAATTATGATACCGCTAAAAGTTGACCATTTTTTGCAGTTATTTAATCTAATTCTGTCCATTGGAGAATTTCCTTCTTTTTGGGCTTTGTCTACCACTTCATAAAAAATGACCGCACAAATCCCGACAATTACCGTGGGATAGCCTTGAGCTCCACCCTCGGGGAAGTGTTCACTAAAATATTGAATAGACGACTTGTGGATCATCTTGATCGACACGAGTGCCTCAGTCCAAACCAATGCGCCTTTAGAGCTGAACACAGAACTACAGATAACCTGTTCATAGTCAAATACATTATAGACTCTTACCGTGCGAATAACAAGAAAATATTTGTGGCTTTTATTGATTTTCGCAAAGCTTTTGATATGGTTGATCACTCAATATTATTACGGAAACTTTCGTCATTTGGAATAACAGGAACCTGTTCAGCTTGCTATATTCTTTGTATAAAAATACTGCATATCAAGTATCAACAATTCAAAGTCTGTCCCCTGCTTTCACCCCCACTAGATGCGTGAGGCAAGGCTGCAATTTATCACACACACTTTTCAATATCTTCATTGATGATATTCGAGACTGCCTTACCAGTTCGGCATCCTGTCCTCAACTACTCCATTGCGTCCCTATCTTACATTTGCTATTCGCAGATGATCTAGTAATTTTCTCAGAAACTGAGATTGTCTTGCAACACTCTCTACACTTTTCGTTTATTAACAATCTACCTATTAATTCGGACAAATCTAATATAATGGTATTCAGTAAGAGACATACAAATTCGCCCACACATAGCTTCACTTTTAAAAATCCCCAAATATAGGTATTTAGGATTAGCTATCAACGATAGAGGGAATTTTAATGAAGGCTTATCAGAGTTAAAAAACAAGGGACTTAAAGCAATACATAATTTGTTCCATTCACTTTTTAGCCATTAGCCATAACTCCTCATCTATTACATGTATGAATCTATTTAAGACCCTGATCCAACCTATCCTGCTTTATGGTAGTGAAATATGGGGCCCATGTTTGGGATCCTTAAGTAAATTTGAAAACCTTGATGTTGAGAAAGTTCATACTAAATATTGCAGGCAAGTGTTGGGTGTGGGAAGGTACGCATCTTACTGGGCAGTAAGAGCAGAGCTCGGCAGCTATCCATTAGCTGCTACAGCTGTCCTGAATATGGCCAAATACTATTTACGCCTCAAAAACTTACCCTATTCGCGACTTCTACATCAAGCTGATATGGCCAACAACAATTGTTTGTCTGCAAGCAAGCCCTGTTGGCTGGCAAACGTTAAAATAATAACGTCAGAAATTAATATTTGGCATCGCCTTCTAGCCAATATAAACCCAAAGTCAACGGTAGAGTTGGCTATTACAAGCGTCTAGTCCTTCATTCATAATCCAGCCGTCATCCATTAGAGAATATCCGCGTCCATAATCTAAAGACCTATTCCAAATTCCATATAACAGTATTAGCATCAAATTCAAAAAGACAATCATAGTATACATAAACATAAGCTTGTTTCCTGCAAGCGAGAAGCGGTCAACAGTTTTCAATGATGCCGGCAAGACATCATGATGTTCCAAAAATATCAAATCCGTATCGCTGATCAGTATTCTTAATCCATAATATTCGTTGTAAAGTCGTCATCTAAAGAATGATGTAGCTCAGTCACGCTTTGATTGTGACTGTTCATATGAGTACCATGAGGATCTCGAAGTACATGGTTCATACGGCCCCTAGCCCCGGTTTAAGCGGAATTAGACACAAGTTACGAAACGTAGCGCCATAGATCTTGCACGCTACGTTCGTATTTTGCTATCAGCATGCGATATGTATCGCCAAATTTGAGAAACTTTGAGTTCTAAATATGATGTGCATGTAGGGCTATCTGTAGCTTCCTTCAAATCCAGTGAAGGTGGATATATATCCTTCACTGCGTCATTTATATAGCGATTATCCACAGCGAGAAGATCGTCCATATAGCGTTTGGTGAATGAGAAGGAACGGGCTTTGAATGGATCGGTTTTTGAAAGCGACTGCATATAGTCATATTCATAAGAGAACAGATACAGGTCAGCCAACAGGGGTGCACAATTAGTACCCATTGGAATACCTATATGCTGCTGATATATTGTGTTGCCAAATTCCAGATAGATATTTTTAATGAGAAATTCAAGCAACTCTATAAACAAAGAAACATCCCATTAATGATATCTCTTGTATGTAGTAGAGCTAAAGAATGCTTTATGGCTTCCGACATTAATATATCTACGATCAGTTTTCTTGAACACAGATACTATTAATGAACTTACACGGTCAATAAGGTCCTGATGAGGGATTGTAGTATAGAGAGTCGAGAAATCCCATGTGGATACATGTCTGTACGGTATGTGACCTTTAGCATTTTGACATTTTTAATATCCACATACATTCAACGCCAGAGTTCTTAGAAATAGTGGCGCAATACCTTTCCCAAAATGCTTTTACCTCCTGAAGAGCCCTCGTCAATAGGGTTGAAAGAAGCTTGGTGGTGCAGCTTCTAGAACCAGCAAAGTCTGATGCTAATAACTTTTACCGTAACCTTTTCATTGATAACATTTCAAGTAAGTTGGACACGTATTCTACATTCAAGGAAGACATCTCAATGGAAAGTTACCTTATCCACACTATTCATTTCAAACACCGAAAAAAATTCTGCCGCCTACGTATGAGTAATCGCAATCTGATGATTGAAACTGGACATCATACTCCAATTATTACACGTGATAATAGAATATGCAGATTATGTCATACTGCTGCGGTAGAGGATGAAATGCACTTCATTCTTCACTGTTCCCATTATTCTGTTCTAAGAGCCGAATTATTTTGTGAGCTCGTTGCTATCTAATCCGATTTTTCTACTCTGCCGCCAATCGATCAGTTTGATGTTATAATGAGAAACAATTATTGTCCACTTTGTGAAGCTATCTGTACATATATCTGTATGGTCAAACTCGCTATGAAACACTCCAATAGGATATGTCTTAATTCTGTATTGTTGGTAAATCGTGCACATAAAGTGTCCACAACAATATGATAATAGTAGTATTTTATACTGATCGTAGCACAGCAGAACAATGTTAGGTGCTATGGCAATACGTGTATTGTAGATATACATAGGATTATACCATTGTTCTCTTCTTTATTGCTTTTTTTTATGATGTAGCAATATGCATTACTCATGTATTTGCTCGGCCTGTAATAGTTGTATTGCAAATCAATTCAAATTCATATATTATATGGTTGATTTTTAGTCGCCAAACTTCAAGGGTACTCCCCATTTACATATCTGACCAGTTTATTATATGTATATCGTACGATTCTGCTGGTGGGCTGTTAATGCCCGAGGTTCATTCATTATACATGTTATTTGACAACTATATGTAGGTTTGTTGTCTTGGTGAGAAATTAACTGCAAGACGTCGGGCATTACTGGTTAGTTTTTTGGGGTATTTTGCATTTGACATGTTTACCCATGTTGTGGCGTTTACTCCATCAGACGCCATCGATGTTCAGCCATTAACGTAAGATAATTTACTAATTTGAATTGATCTATCATCGCAGCTCCAGAGCAAGCGTATCTAATTCGCTTAAGACGGTGATAGCGGCCGTGTGGTTACTTCTTGGTCACCCCAAGGCTTCATCTTAGGATCCTCCGTATTCTAGTCTAAACGTGAAGTGCCGAAGGAAGCTTTCCTGTGGCGTCGGTTACGGTTACATTTTAGCCGCCAGATGTCAAAATTTCCCATACTCATGCTGAGGCGATCGATGACGCTGACAGGATAACTTACAGCAAATGTACACCTCAATGCGCCCCTTCATCAGAAAACGTCATGGCTAGCCATGAACCGTATAGAATGCCTCCGCTTGAAATGGAAGGCGATTCCACGCATAACTTAATCATCAAGCGTCAGTTGTAAGAGGCTGTGGGGTTACCACCCACAAAAATGCTGTCAAAATGCGCAAACTACTGTTCCTGGACATGTATGTACCCGAAACACTATACATTTTTCTTCGACTTTGAAGCATGTCTGCAACGACATTATAGTCAATCGATGTACCTTGGTAGGCTGCGTTTCAGTGTGGAACGTGAATTATTAACGTAAAACAACATGGTATGTTATTAACAATTACAAGCTTCTGGTCCGTCATTCAATATTCAGCCGACGTGCATTAAAGAATCCCCGCGTCCATAATCCAAAGACCTAATAACCTAAAAAAGCAATAACACCGAGTAAAAAAAACTATCATAGTATACATAAACATAGGCTAGTTTCTTGCAAGATAAAAACGGGTTTCAATGATGCCAAGTTTCCAAGACATGATGATGTTCTAAAAATAACAAATCCGTATCGCTGATAACTATTAGTAATTCATATTTCGTTGTTAAGTCGTTATCTAGAGAGTAATGTATCTCAGTCACACTTAATATTATGGTGGCTGATAGCTGCCATCGCATTCGCGCCCTCGCGACCTGTAAATTTGCAAAAATTGTAAGGGCGCGAGTGGCTCAATACTGCCATGATCGCGCGTTCGCGGGGTCGCGATTGCGAGAATGCGCGAACACGCGAACGAGCACCGTTCGCGCGCGACTGGTGCTCGTTCGCGCGCGAATGGTACCGTTAGCGTGTCGCGCGATCGCGCCCTTAAAAAGGGCGAGATCGCGCGACACGCGAACGAGCGCCATTCGCGCGCGAACGAGCACCATTCGCGCGTTCGCGTGTCGCGCGATCGCGCCCTCTTTGAAGGCGCGATTGCGCGAACACGAGAAGACGCGAATGGTGCTCGTTCGCGCGCGAATGGTGCTCGTTCGCGTGTTCGCGCTATCTCGCAATCGCGACCCCGCGAATGCGCGAACGGTACCGTTCGCGCGTTCGCGTGTCGCGCGATCGCGGGGTCGAGATTGCGAAATAGCGCGAACACGCGAACGGGCACCATTCGCGCGTTCGCGCCTTCCGGTTCAGTGTTTGCGCATGTGCGGAAATTATGCCCAGGGACCATCTCAAGCAGACTATGTGTATTGAATCTTGGAACTACAAAATTAGATTATTGTGTTACGTTAACGTTATTAGCCTATATTTCAGCTCACAATAATCAAATATGTGCGCGACAGATGCTAGGTCCGTGTAACCTTGCACAATTCAATTTTCGTTTTTCGTTTTTGGTTTCTCAAAATCAAAAATTGAAATTTGACCGTCAATTTTCAATTTTTGATTCTGGGATTGCAAAAACAAAAAACGAAAATTCATATTTGACAGTCAATTTTCAATCGACTTGTCCGTTTTTCGTTTTTTGATTTTAACTTTGACGTATCAATGTGAAGTTCGCACGTGGACGGGTTATGATGTCACTTCCGGTACGCCGAGTAGAATAGAAAACGCAAATCGTGTCGTATAAGAGGTGTGGATCGTGAGAGGCATGTGGCCCACCAGGCCATCCTCGGAAGCCAGTGTATTGATCGATTTGTTAGGGTATCTATACATTGCCTTGGTTAGTTGCCAACGGTAGTTCTGTATAAAAAAAATCAAGGGGTATTCTCTAAATCAAACCAATTATTGAACAGTCTCAGCTAGCTCATTACGACAGTCCACTAACTGCACTTTGATGTCAGGCTGAAATCGGCATAGTGAGTCAAAGCAAAAACCGTCGGCTTGGGATACCGACATGCTAATTCAAAATAACCTCTGGGGATGAAATGTTCGAGATTGAAGCAACGACCCAAGAACTCTCTCGAATCACCAAAAATGTCCAGGTAAACCCTGTGCGAGGATTCACGATTTACCTGGACTTGTGAAGATGCACCAGACAGGTCTGGATAGGTAGCATCCCGCTGTTCTCATTGGCTATTGACATTGAGGCCTGAGCCAATCAGGACGCAGTCTTAGATTTTCTCATTTCTAAAAATAGATGTTTAGAGAGCTACAAAAGCGAACAGCATTCATGCACACAACCGCTATTTGTTATTGATTTGAAATATAGTATTTATACAGATACCAACAAAGATGTAATATCAATAAGAGTAAGCATCGCGGTGATGGGCCGCGAAATCCGCATAGGGCAAGAAACCACCATTTCAAACAAGCACACAATCGCCACGTTTGATGCCAGACGTCTGAATGCTTCAGGTCCAATCTCCATTCTCTATTTTTGGGACCTGGATCGTTGGAGCGTTCAGATGCCCGTCAACGTTCAGCGTCAAAAACGTTTCAACGCTTTAAGTGCGGGTGTCAAACGCTTCAATGCATCGACGCGGGAAGTTCCTTTGGGGGTTATGATTAGGGTACCCACGTATTTATTATACCACCCTACTTTAATGAAACTACCGTGTGTATCACCTCGGTTGTTCTCAATATAATGCATCACACCTGCTGCACGAACGCCTACTCGCTTCTGCACATGCGCAGTTGGCCCATTATAATCTAGGTCGAATGCCTGGCTCCAGAGATCTATAGTGTAATGAACCTCTCAAATCTTTCCCCCTACTGGTTTTCCATATTATGCTCCACACTTGCTTAAACAATCCGATTTGCGCTTTCCATACTACTCCGCGGACCGAAAGTGACATCATAAGCCTTGCGCGTGTGCAGTTAACATTGACGCGTCAAAGTTAAAATAAAAAGAACGAAAAACGGACAAGTCAAGGCAATTTTCAATATTTGATTTTCGTTTTTGCGCGAGATAAAACGAAAAAGGAAATTCGAAAATTGAAAGTCAAATTTCAATTTCTGATTTTGAGAAACCGAAAACGAAAAACGAAAATTGAAAATTGACGGTCAAATTTCAATTTTTGATTTTGAGAAACCAAAAGCAAAAAAACGGAAATTGAATTGTGTAAGGTTTCGATGACCGAAATACGGCGGACTACGTCGCCGGCAATGCGGATTTTGATTTTCTTAGAGAAATAAAGTCAAACAATGTGTATAAAACTGCAATTTCATATATATGATAGGCCTACATACAGTAAGCAAAACTACACGTCTGATTATTGATCAGAATATAGGCTATCAATCCAATCCCAATGTAATATTAAAAACAAACAATTTCAATTGTTCTGTTTTGAGATGGTCCCTGAACATGCGCAAACACTTTTTGAACAGGAAGGCGCGAACGCGCGAATGGTACCGTTCGCGTGTCGCGCGATCGCGCCCTTCAAGAGGGCGCGATTGCGCGAACACGCGAACACGCGAACGGTACCGTTCGCGCGCGACTGGTGCTCGTTCGCGTGTTCGCGTGATCTCGCAATCGCGACCCCGCGAACGGTACCGTTCGCGTGTTCGCGTGTCGCGCGATCGCGCCCTTCAAGAGGGCGCGATTGCGAGAACACGCGAACACGCGAACGAGCACCAGTCGCGCGCGAACGGTACCGTTCGCGTGTTCGCGTGTTCGCGCAATCGCGCCCTCTTGAAGGGCGCGATCGCGCGACACGCGAACACGCGAACGGTACCGTTCGCGCGTTCGCGGGGTCGCGATTGCGAGATCACGCGAACACGCGAACGAGCACCAGTCGCGCGCGAACAGTGCTCGTTCGCGTGTTCGCGCATTCTCGCAATCGCGACCCCGCGAACGCGCGAACATGGCAGTATTGAGCCACTCGCGACCCTACAATTTTTGCAAATTTACAGGTCGCGAGGGCGCGAATGCGATGGCAGCTATCAGCCACCATACAATATAGTACATGGGTTAGTGCATGGGTTAATTCGACCCCCAGGCCAGAGTTAAGCCCTCTTTTATAAGTTTCATGGGTAATATTTTGTGACGTTGATTAAAATCGTCACAGTTTGCTCAGGATCTAGGAAATGCTACTAGGAAAGTTATGCATCGTCTGTATAGCGTTTTGTGGACTCACTATCGTATGCATGACGGGTTTCTACAGAAGGTGAATTTAAAGACAAAAATGTGTGTTTGGTGCAAAATATGTAAATGATTTAATTTCTAAAGATAATAAATTCTCTCATCTAACTTGTTCAACGCAAGGTACATTATACAAGCAAACAATTTTCTATTATATTTCAGAATTGTTAGGATTTCAGGATCTTTATATTGTAAGATCAGGCAAGCAACAGAAAACGTTGAGATAGACGGAAGACCATCAAATAAACTTATCAATCAAAAATGCTTTAAATGCGTTTACAAAATTCTTCTAATTGGCATTAAATAAATCCATTTAACACTCAGATGAAATGACAGAAAGACTTAGAAAGGGAGGAGGGACGCCTAAAAATAGACTGGCACAAAACTTACTAATTGATTTGGACAACGACAACAACAACCCAACTACAGTATATTCAATACCAAATAACCACTAAAAGTGGAGGAAATTACAAACTGCGAAATAGCTTTTCTGTGGGGATGAAAAAGAATCAACCATTCACTTGTATTGGAAATTAGCTTTTTGTTAAATATGAATGAGATAATTTCATCACCTGGGTACCAAACCTAATGCCATAAATAAACAGTCCGTGAAGTCATTTTTAGAATCACAGATCGGGTCAGTTCTCCGTGGCCCTGTGATCTTGATGATAAAAATAGTATTTACAGTTGCAGTGGGGCAGATTCCCTCGATGACGTCACAGGCGTGACGTCACGGATTCACCTCTGTTTGGAAAATAGCGTTTTCCGTGGATACATGTATGCTCGCCTCTTTCAGACAATTTAAAAAATAAAAAGTAATACTTTACTCAGTACCTCTTAAAGTATGTGTTGCTAAAGCTTTCATCGATTTAAAACCTCCATTGAGGATACCGTCTAAAAGATCTAAATGGCGACGGAATCAAGAACTGAAAGAAAAACCCAGCAGCACTGGAAATTGACGAGAAGAATTTTGCTTAAAACTATAATATATATGGCGTTTACACTTGGAATATTATTCGAGTGCGTTCTTCGTTTAGGGGCACTGTCTCGATGCCTTCGAGATGGATCTGGAAATTTCTCGGCTGAAACCGTGAGGGCAGAACTGGAACCCCTGGCGACGTCTTCCGGTGTGCTCCCGGTTCTATCTCGATCAAAACGCCTCGGTTTTCGAGATGGATACTAAATTGATCGGTACTCTCGAAGGGGGTCCCGGTTTCTATATGTCCGTGTTTTGTTGCCGTTAATTTGACCGTTTCTTCGCTTATCAGGTGATCAGAGCGTTGACCATATTTTGGGGGAGCACGTCTTTCACGCTTATCGCGGCCCAAAATAGAATCGCGTCAGGGGATTGTTTTTGAAAGGGTGTTTTCCATGTTATTGAACCAAACAAGGATCGTTTCAATGTATAATCACATCGATAATTGGTTGTGTATCTCACTAGTATCCGACACGTAATAAATAGCACATCAACTGGATATGATATAAATAATGATGATATGGAAACATGCGTTAATAAATGTTCTATAAAATTATTTTGAACGAAACAAGGATCGTTTCAACCGTAATTGAAAGCTATGTTAAGTGCTTGACCCGTGTATTAACCTCTGCGTCTAATTTGTGTTATAATTTCGTATTGTTCATTGCAGCGATTCTAAGAATTACTGTCTTGTGATATGGTTAAAATAATGAGATTATATCAACAAAGTTTATTTCTGATATAAGCT